>PVNU02001861.1:0-25616 GCA_003013855.2 Liriodendron chinense
TAAAGTGAACGGCCTGGATCCTGCAAACAGTGGCATATTCACATTGTGGGTGAGCAGGATCTAAGATGACATTCAAGAGCCCTTTGAGGAAGCGAACCATGTTGGGTCAGGACCCCTCCTCGTTTCTAGTTGGTCTCTCTCACTACGTGAAAAAGGCAAATTTGCGACGGATTTTGCGACGGACATTGACCGTCGCAACAATTGCTTGGTTTAACGACGGACCTTATTCGTCGTATTTGAAAATATCCGTCACTTTGCGAAATTAAGGCGGGATTTCGTCGCGGGATTTACCGACGGACATAGTTCGTCGCAAAATTATAATTTCCGACGAACTTAGTCCGTCGCTATTTAACAACGAATTTGGTCCGTCGCTAATCCCAGCCCGAAAGATCCCCCCAAATAAGGTCCATCGGAAAATAAAATTTAAAAAATGAGAAACTGAAAAAAAAACTGATATTTTTAAAAATTAAAAATTTGATATTTAAAATAACAGATTTAGTAATTTGAAAGAAAAAGTTAAGAGATTTTAAAAACAAAATTGAGAAATTTGAATAAAATTAATATGTTTGAAATTTCTTTTCAAATTTTCACAAAATTAAATATTTTGAAAAAGAAAATTGTGAAGTTAAAAAAGAAATTTGTGATTTTCAAACAAAAAAAGTTGAGAGGTTTGAAAATAAATTAACAATTTTTTATAGAAAAATAATAAGATTCAAAAAATTGAGATTTAAAAAAAAAAAATGGCCATTTGAAAAAGTTGAGAAGTTTGAATAAAATGATAAGTTTGTAGAAAAATAAAAAATTTTATAAAGAAATTAAGATTTTGTATTTCAAAAAAATTAAGAAGTTTGATTAAAAAATGATATTTTGAAAAGAAATAAAAGTTGAGATATTTGATAAAAAAAAAAGAGAGATTTTATCAGTTTTGAAAAAAATATTGGAAAAAAATTGTGGTTTAAATATAAAAGCGAGAAATTTGAAATGAGTGGGCCAAATTTTTGGGACATTTATTGGATAGTTGTAAATGAAAAATTACACTCATTCAGTTAACTAGTTACCAGATTGGTTTATGCATACATACATGTTCATTGGTGCAAAAAATGAAGGCCCTGATATAATGATGTAATTAATTGCAAGGAAATTTATAATGATGAGATTGATCAAATTTATGATCAAGTCATCCTAAACTTGATCTGAATGGTCAGATATGCTTAGAACATGGTAATTATTATTGAAACAAAATTAAGCCCGAATCATATCCGTATAAAAGACTCTTTAAATGTGCACAATCAGTTTGTCTAGAGCTAGACAAATTTTGGACAATCTGATTGGTCCAAATTGAAAAGTAAATGACTTTAGATGTTTAGATTAAATTTCATTCAAATCTAATGGTTAGGTTACAAGATATGGCCCATCATTGATCAATTTTATCTATTTAGTATCTTTCTCATCTTAAACTTGATCAGGGCAAGTGACCAGTCAAATCAAAGTTATTGATGAATATATAGATAAGTGAATGGATTAGATTTCCAAATTAGGCCAAATTTTTAGGTCCAAATTGCGCTGCAACTTGTTGACCTCGTGAAAACCTAATAAATGCATAGTCATTGGACCCCAAACTCTAATCTAGCCATTGAGAATTTGATCTTTCTAATATTTGTTATTGCATCCTAAAATGATATAAAAGAACAGATGGATGAATTAGATATACATAAAAATATATCAACTTGGGGTCATACCGTTGGGATAATGGATGCGGATTGGTTAGTGACCCTGCCACCAGTCAATGCCAAGTGATCGGTGCTCTGTGGACCCCACCATGATGAATGTGTTTCATCCACTCTATCCATACATTTTCATAGATCATTTTATGGTATGAGCCCAAATTTGAGGTAGATCCAAATCTCAAGTGGACCATATCACAGAAACAATTTTAATTGAACACCCACTGTTAAAAACTTATTGAGGGCCACGGAAGTTTTGGAACAAGCTGATATTTGTTTTTTACCTACATCCAGGTCTGTATGACCTAATTAAGAGGTTGGATGTTAAATATTAATATAGTGGGCCCTATGAGGTTTTTAATGGTGGACATTCAATCAATACTATTTTCCAGTGGTGTGGTCCACCTGAGATTTAGATTTGGCTCATTTATTGGATCAACGCACTGAAATGATCTTCAGAAATGGCCTAGACAGCGTGGATATAAACCCATACGTCATGGTGGGGCCAGCAAAGCACTGGCAGTGGGCCCTATAGCAAGCATCAATAGCCAAGGGGTGCGAATTAGATGTTACCCCAGGAACAACTTAGTGGGTGTTACTTAAACCATGTGGGGCCCATCTTGATGGTAGTTTTTATATATTCAACACCGTCTATCTCTTTTTTCCTTCATTTTAGGATGTGATCCAAAATCCTAAGAAGATCCAAATCTTAGGTGGACCCATACCATTAGAAACAGTGATATAACCATTAAAACGTTTGTGGGCCACAAAAGTCTTGGATCAATCTGATCTTTATATTTTCCCTTCATCAAACTTTATTGACATTATCAAGAGCTTTGATTGCAAATAAACATTACAAAAACCTTGTTATGGGCTCTTTGGAATTTTTAATGGCGGGGCATTCAATTACACTATTTCTAGTGTTATGGTTCACTTGAGATTTGGATCTACATAATTTTTGGAACGTCATCCTAAAATGGGCTGTAGAAACAGATGGACGGCATGGATATACAAAATATCATCCATGTGGGCCATACGGTGGGGTAACACCCACTAAGCTGTCCGGGGTAACACCTAATTCACACCCCGTCCCGTGGGAGCGGATTGCGTATTGAGTGACTCCGCACCTAGCGTGCGGAATAAACTCTGTGGGGCCCACAGTGATTTATGTATTTTATCCACTCCGTCCATCTATCTTAACAGAAAATGTTAGGTATGGTGCCATGAAATGAAGCATATCAAAATCTAAAGTGGACCACACCACAAGAAATGTGTGAACTGAATGTCTACCGTTGAAAAATTCTCGGAGGACATAGAAGTTTTGGATCAAGCTGATATTTGTGTTTTCCCTCATCCATAATCCATGTGATCTTATGAACAGGTTGGATGAAAAATAAACATCACTGTAGGCATGGAAGGTTTTCAACGGTGGAAATCCATTATTCCCACTGTTTCCCGTGCATGGTCCACTTGAGATTTGGATATGCTTAATTTTGGGATCACACCCACTAAAATGAGCTGGAAAGAAAACTATGGCATGGAATAGATAAAGCACATACATTCTAGGTGGGCCCAAACTGAGTTTACTTCGCACGATAGAGTATGCGGAGTGACTCCACATGCAATCCGAATTCCCCATTCCCTAAAAAATCCCCAAATCCCTAGTTTCCCTCTCACTCTGTACCGTCTCCCGCCCTTCCTCCCTTTGTCTCTCTGTCTCCCTCCCTCCCTCTCTCTCTCTCTCTCTCTCTCAAAAAATCCACTACTCCCATGCCGCCGCCGACCTTCCGTCCTCCCGTCCGCCTCCAAATCCAAAGCCACTCGCCCGTCTCAAAGCATTCGAAATCGAACAATCAAAGTCCCCCCGGAAAGTCAGATCCGTCGTGAGAAGACCGATCAGGACGTTATCTACATCGCTCACTGCTTGGGCTCAACTTTTGTTTGAGAACCCCTAGATCGTGCGGCTGTGATGTTGCTGCCTGGGATGAGGAAGCCCGATCTGAGTCGGTGGTTAATGGGAAGAGGGACAGCTTGCAGGGAAGGAGGATCGGGATTGATAGCCCGTGGCGGAGCCCGAAGCGTCAGAGGAATTGCTCTTGGTGGGCTGCAGCGCCGGCTGGTGATGGAGAGTCCTCGTCATTGTTGGGGGCGGCGTCGGCAGGGTTCCCATCGTTGGAGATCTCATTGCAGGATGTTTGCAGCTTTGAGGACTTGAAAGAGAGGATGGCGATGTGTTTGAGTGAGAAGAGTCGTAATGAGGTGCTTTCTATGATGAATCAGGTGGCAAAGGTCAGTTTTCAGAATCACTTTTATGAAATTGTTTTTGTTTCTATTTTTCCAAAATAGAAAAAAAAGTGATTGAGTAATTCGATCCAAAATACATAAGGAGTGGAGGGTAAGTCAAGGACCTCATGTCACGATTCTGATACATCTGAGCCTTGGAAATGGTGGTCATGAAATTCATTTGGTGCAAAAATCTGGCTGGTCCACTCATCAAGTGGGCCACACATTGTACATTGAATCAGGCCAATAGAAGGTCTGATTAAAAACTGTCCATAATTTTTGTATGGGTGTGTCTCCAGCGTGGTGAGTGGTCCACCCTGAATCTTTTGCTATCTGATGTTCATAGTGGGGCCAATATCTGCCATCTCTGATGTGGTACACACATGGCATGCTAGGGTGCATCTGCTCATTCCTAAATAAATTGTTTTTGAATTTTTTGGGGCTATCTGATCATTCCTCCTAACTAAATTGTTTTTGAGTTTGTTTTTTTGGCTAGACTAAGTATGTGTTACACTACGCCAAAATCGCATTTTTGCGACGGATTTTGCGACGAACATTGACCGTCGCAAAAATTGCTTGGTTTAACGACGAACCTAGTCCGTCGTATTTGAAAATATTCCGTCGCTTTTGCGAAATTAAGGCGGGATTTCGTCGCGGGATTTACCGACGAACATAGTCCGTCGCAAAATTTTAATTTCCGACGGACTTAGCCCGTCGCTATTTAACGATGGATTTGGCCCGTCGCTAATCCCAGCCCGAAAAGATGCCCCCCAAATAAGGTGGGTCGGAAAATAAAATTTAAGAAAAATGCGATATTGAAAAAAACTGATATTTTTTAAAAATTAAAAAATTTGATATTTAAAATAGCAGATTTAGTAATTTGAAAGAAAATGTTAAGAGATTTTAAAAACAAAATTGAGAAATTTGAATAAAATTAATATGTTTGAAATTTCTTTTCAAATTTTCACAAAATTAAACATTTTGAAAAAGAAAATTGTGAAGTTAAAAAAGAAATTTGTGATTTTCAAACAAAAAAAGTTGAGAGGTTTGAAAATAAATTAACAATTTTTTAGTAAAATTGAGATTTAGAAAAATAATAAGATTCAAAAAATTGAGATTTAAAAAAAAAAAAATGACCATTTGAAAAAAGTTGAGAAGTTCGAATAAAATTGATAAGTTCATAAAAAAATTGAAATTTTTATAAAGAAATTAAGATTTTGTATTTCAAAAAAAATTAAGAAGTTTGATTAAAAAAATGATATTTTCAAAAGAAATAAAAGTTGAGATATTTGATAAAAAAAAAAAAAGAGATTTTAACGGTTTTGAAAAAAAATGTTGGAAAAAAATTGTGGTTTAAATAAAAGCGAGAAATTTGAAATGAGTGGGCCAAATTTATTGGTGGACATTTATTGGATAGTTGAAAATGAAAAATTACACTCATTCAGTTAACTGGTTATCAGATTGGTTTATGCATACATACATGTTCATTGGTGCAAAAAAATGAAGGCCCTAATATAATGATGTTAATTAATTGCAAGAAAAATTTGTAATGATGAGATTGATCAAATTCTATGATCAAGTCATCCTAAACTTGATCTGAATGGTCAGATATGTTTAGAACGTGGTAATTATTATTGAAAACAAAATTAAGCCCGAATCATATCTGTATAAAAGACTCTTTAAATGTGTACAATCAATTTGTCTAGAGCTAGACAAATTTTGGACAATCTGATTGGTCCAAATTGAAAAGTAAATGACTTTAGATGTTTAGATTAAATTTCACTCAAATCTAATGGTTAGGTTATAAGATATGGCCCATCATTGATCAATTTTATCTATTTAGTATCTTTCTCATCTTAAACTTGATCAGGGCAAGTGACCAGTCAAATCAAAGTTATTGATGAATATAATAGAGTGAATGGATTAGATTTCCAAATTAGGCCAAATTTTTAGGTCCAAATTGCGCTGTAACTTGTTGACCTCATGAAAACCTAATAAATGTATAGTCATTGGACCCCAAACTCTAATCTAGCCATTGAGAATTTGATCTTTTCTAATATTTTCTATTGCATCTTAAAATGATATAAAAGAACAGATGGATGGATTAGATATAAAAGAACAATGTGTGTGTTTTATCTAAGCCGTCCATCCATTTTGACAACTCATTTTAGGGCATAAGCCCAAAAAGGAGGTAGATCAAAGGCTCAAGTGGACCACACCGTAGGAAACAGTGGGGATAAGTTCCTACCATTGATGCTGTGTTGTTCAATTGGGCGTTCGATCTGCCTCGTTTTTTGGGATTATGTCCTAAAAGTAGGTCGTAAGATGGATGGACGGCGTGGATAAAGCACATGCATCATGGTGGGCCCCACAGAGAGCCTGACAGGACCGCCCGTCTCTAGCGTCGTCCAGTGAAAAAAAAGACCCCGCGCCCAAACAAAAGCTCCCGCCCCGGAAAACAAAATACCCTAAGTTTTTTTTCTTTCCCGCACACTCGCAATCACACCCGACCTCTCTCTCTCTCTCGTCTCTTCACGGCCTCCACCCACCCCACCCGACCTCTCTCTCTCTCTATCTCTCCCCCCGGCTGCCCTGCCATGCCACGCCAGTCCCCCCAAACTCTCTCTCTCCCCCCGGCTGCCCTGTTGGGCCGCGCCAGTCCCCCCAAACTGCCCCTCTCTCTCTCTCTCTCTCTCTCTCTCTCTCTCTCTCTCCTGTCGGGCCCATGCAATCCCCCCCCCCCCCCCCCCGAATCACTCATCATCGTCCAATACATCAACGAGGCATGGAAGGGGAAATCGCCAGTGTTGATGCCCGCAGATCCTTACGAGTGCACGAATCTGAGGTTTTCGGTTGGTTCATTCATAGGTGTTTGACGAATTGCTTGGCCGATTTACGGTGTTGTGGGAATGAATAGTAGTTGACATTTGTAGGAGTAGGCTGATTGTGAAATCTATATCAGATTTTGCTCAGGTTGGTTAATTAATACGATGCACAACAGCTGTTCGGCAAAATTCCTGAACTATGGGGTCTGTCTTAAATTGGGCACATGATGTGACGGTACATGATCCAAATCATTCATTCAGCACATACTATTACATTTTCTGCCCTAAATCAAGTAGGGCATCTGGTAATTGTTAGGAGTCTTGGCACTTATGAATATAGAAGGTTGTGCTTTTGTAGCATACAACACTAAGAAAATTGCTCTATTTGATTACAGGGTGTGATGGTACTGGTGAACCCAATGCAGAACTGCAGGTTAGATTGGGTTGTATTGCTTCAAATCATGCTTGGCTCAATTGCCTGTTGCACTATCTGTCCTATTTGTTTTTATTCCTGAATTGTATCATTATTTTTGGAATGGGTTGATGAAGGAGCAAACTGTCCTTACCGTGAAGGCCTGGGCTATACCATCTGTGACGTATGTGAAGGTAAAGCGGCAATCCAGACATGCATAACTATAAACCATACAAGACTGTAGACCTACATCTCTCTCATTATACATGATATATATTACAACATTTTTCCTCTGTAATATAAAGTTGTAAAATTTCAACAAGAGATGGAGGATTTTTTTTTCATGATAATGATGTTGATGAGGTATATGCCTATATATATGAATCACTGGCAGATGCTAGTAGATGATGTAGATGGTTTTTTGGTTGAGGAATCCATCACTGTTGCCTAGTGTCAAGCAAACCTTTGAATGAGTTGAATGGAGCTATGTTTGTTGTGTGCAAGTGGGCTGATTCATTCTAGCACAATACATGTCTCTATTTTCCTAGTGAATATTTGTATCCTAAGGACAGAAACAATCCAAAGTGCAAACATGTCTTGGAGGGTGGTATTGCTTATAATTTGTTATGCTTTTAGTAACTAGTTTGAATTTTGGACCTCATGAATAAGAGTGTTTTGTAAAGGTGATTGCTTTGTTGCATTTCAGTTTGGCTCAGTGTCATGTCATAACTCATGAGTAATGACAAAAAAAAAAAAAATGAGTTATGAATCTAATCTTGAATTACCCTTCTATTTTTTGTTTAGATTGAATTACCCAATGGTCCTACATCAACTATCGACACATGAAAAATTGCTTTCATCCATTCCCGAGTTTACCTGCTTTGGAAAGCTTTTCAAGGTTCTCTTGATTAATGCTCTCTTGAAGAAAATAAATGCATGTTGTTGATTTACATGTAGTAACTGTTGACCTTTGTGCCTCTTTGTTTTTCCGTCGGTGTTTTTACATTTATTTTCAGTCTTCAGCTCCAGTGGAGCTCACAGAAGCTGAAACTGAGTATGCAGTCAATTTTGTCAAGAAAATTTATGATGGACATGTTATGTTCTGGTACAACTGTACTAACACCATTTCTGAGCAACTACTGGAAAATGTAAGTGATTATTTTGGAAAGCAACTTTCCTTACTTTTTTTCCCCAGAAATTCATATTTATTACCTTTTCTTTTACATTTACATACTTCCAGGTTACTATTTTTGTGGATGCTTCTGAAGCAGAGGAATTTTCAGAAGTTGCTTGCAAGCCTTTGAGAAGTCTACCTTATGATTCACCTTGATAGATTTTTGTAGCTTTGGGAAAGCCAAAAGGTGTTCTTGCTATTGGAAAATTCTCAAACATGCTAAAGTTCATTGTAAAGGAGGTATCATTGCTCCACTTTGCTATTTGGGCATGCTTGTGCACCATGATTTGGAACTGTGATCCACTTTGTAAAGGAGGTAACTGTGATTCACTTTGCTATCATGGGCATGTCTATGAGACTTGGGCCATTTATTGATTGGGCCTATGTGATTATGTCTTGGCCCAAAGTTCAAGCCTGTCCGCTCATCAGATACAAGTGGATGTTCTGAATTGTTGGGCTAAGGTGGCTGCTGCCTAATGGAGTGGCTTAAATCCCACACAAATGTTCAACGTTGGCATGTGTGCAGGGTATTTTCGAAGAATGTAACTGTTGGTACTAGATGATGTAGGGTATTTTTGTGAGTGGAGTTTCTTACTGGCTACATATACGGTGTATAGAGAAGAAAGGTCCAAGTCTTTGTGGTCGTGTTTTCACCACTCTGTGCCCATAACAGCTATACTCTCAGCCTCAAACAATGTATTTGAGATGAAAGCTCTATAGGGAATCAATTATAGACATAAAAATTTCTTAGGCAGGTGAATTTCAATTTGCAGAGGTGAGTGCTAAGGTACTTGCTTGCATTTTAAGGTGCTAGACTATAGTCTAACTGGACAATTATTTTCAGAGGCATAAAAGGGCACCTACATGTTCAAACTGAAAACCTAAACATGCTGTACAATCCCTCAGCCTGAGAAATGCATAATCCCTCAATTATTTATTTGTTGTTGTACTCTCTTTCCACTGAACAAGCCTTTATTAAAGTAATGCATCTATCTTTCCATTGTTTGATTGAATAATTGATTTTGAGCTCTTGAGAGCACCATTTTCTATTGTTGCATGCATTTTATTCAGTTTGTTGTTGCAAAGATAAGCTCAGGACAAGAAACATCAACTCTTCTTGTTTTGTATGTTCTAAACAGCAATGATATTTTTGGCCATTTTGCTGGAAACTTGCCTATTCAACTATCCACCTGCTCATATTTGCTCTGTAGCAATGAACTGGTTTTTACTCATGCTATACACTTCGTAGTCCACCTTGCCTATTCAACTATCCAGCTGCTCATATGACCTTTTCTTTTTATTAATGGCCTATCATGAATGCCATGGGAATCCCTACATTGAATCTGTAAGATCACTTGAAATGTTTACACAATTCAATATTGTTGTACTGCCATTCGCCATCTTTTTCAAGTAGTCTATTTAAACTTTCTATAAACTAAAACCAGATAGAGTTCCTAAACAGAAAGATGCATAGGATGGTAGATTCACATTGGTTGGGATGGTAGCTGTTTGGATGTTAGCATCTGATTTTTTATTTAATGAAAAGATTGCTACTCAAACCATAGCAGAAAATGCTATTTGTACCGTTGTGGATCAGGGTATGCAAAGAGCTAGCAAAAGTTACGGTAAAGGGTCCTGCTCTTGAAAGAGACGTAGCATTTCGAGCTATTCATAGAAGCCGTATACTATTAAGTTTCAGTTATAATTAATGATTTAATACAACTGAAGGCTTTAACCATCTACTTTCCTAGCAATTAGTCAGATGGCTAGGATCAATAGTTATAATGTCATGGGCCAAAATTTAGGCAGGCCCATACTTCAAGCGTTTCACTTAGTGAATGGCTCAGATCTCTCGAGTATGATTGCCTCTTATCTGGTAGAGGTATCTTCAGTGAAAAAAAAAAGGAAACAAGATCAGCCCCGTTCAGTGGATGCCTATTATTAAGTTCATCTTATTTTAGTTAATAATAATCTTCTCTGGTATATAATTAGAGTTAACATGATCTAAGATTTCTAATTCAAAATTGTTGTTAACCTTTTTTTTTAATTATTATTTGTTAACTTGTTAATGGTTTTCATGGGAAATAAAATGCTAGGAACAAAATTCCAAGCAACCATGAGAGAGGAATGTGTGGTTCAACTTTGGCAATCTGATGATCAAGGAAAAACTCCATTTGATTGCTGTCTACACCATCGGATTTGTGGATTTCAATTAATTCCTTCTAGAGAAGTGAACACCTATTGCGAGCTGCATTCTAACCTGTCATGTCATCTACTCTTTCCCATCGGGCTCTTCAGCAGAAGCATAACAAAATATGTCAGTTTAAAATTTTTAAGAATGAAATTTCTTCAAATACAAATTTATGATTACCTTTTTCACTACACGGAGATCAAGGAAAGCTCGATTAAGATTTTGATTCTTAATCACATATGTGAAGAAAACATTATGTATGTTTCATATAACTTTTGTTCTTACATTATAATACTAATACTCTTTATGTTTTGTATTCTGGATTTTGCAGGTGGACCAGTTGATGGATTTGCTAACGTATGAGGTGGAAGTAGCTACAAAGGAAAGATTAGAAATGAAGGCTAGCTTCACGTATGGTCAAGAGATTGGTTTCAATATTGGGAACAAAATAAAGCCTAGTTGCTCATTCTATGGAGAATGGTTCACTTCAATGTGTAGATTTGTAACAAATATTAATATTATTTTTCACTAGAAATGTAAGGACTTTAAGTTTCATATATGATATAATTATGATTTGTTAGGTTTTAATTTTTTTTTTGTTTTAAATAATTTGGATGACTATCAGGTGCAATAGATTCAAAATAAATTCAAACGTAATAGGTGTGCGTTCAGAAAATTTAGCGACGGACCAAACTCGTCGCTAAAATTCCTAAATAACTGTCGCCCATAAATTTAACGACGGACCAATTTACGTGGCAACAATTTTGTACGACGGACCGCTGTCCGTCGCTAAGTCCGTCGCTTTACATAATTTAGCGACGAACGTAATCCGTCGTTTAAAAGCGACGAACATAATCCGTCGTTTAAAATTTGCCACAGTAAACTGCGACGGCCCATGCGACGGACCAAATTCGTCGCTAATACAGATTTGCGACGAACTTGGTCCGTCGCAAAAATGCTATTTTGGCGTAGTGTTAGCAACTCTACTAATTCGAGTTGTGCATGCATGCGTGGGTGGGCAACATGCTGGGGAATATCTGATCATTCCTCCTAAATAAATTGTTTTTGAATTTGTTTTTTTTGGCTAAACACTGTGTTAGCAACTCAACTAAATTGTGGTAACTCATCTAAATGTTTAAATCAAGCTGAGCCATCAAAATCATGCATAGGGCATATGCCGATTGGTGGCTGACAAATGAACTATTAACAGAAAATGTTCAGCAGTGTGAAATCAGTTGGTCGAGATTGTCTGATCGGTGTGCTATTTTTCGAGCTATTCTTCATCCACAATGGGGTTCATCCCTAGAACAGTGGAACCCACTGGATAAGCACTTTTTTTTTAATTAATTTAAATGAGTTCAACATTTGTTTCTTCAAAACATCCATGCCAAAGTGGTGATACATTAAACAGAGCCTTTTGCAATCCATTCGTCACAATTAGACATTTGTTGCTCATTTTACTGGTGATTGTTGTGCTAATATTGTTTTGTTTAAACATTATTTTATCCAATATTATAAAATAGGATATCATAATTCAAGCCACTTATTTGAGAAATTTGATGTCTACCTGTGAGAGTAGGATTTCAAGTCCATCTTACAAAATCTGCCAATGTGCTGTATATATGTGAGATTTGGGTTTATCATTGGTTGGGTCCACTTTGTGTTGTGGCCTGAAAATCAGGCTGGTCCATTCATCAGGTGGGCCACACGTCTATGAATAACTGGACAGAGAATGATCACTGTCCACATGTAATGGGGGCCCATCTGATGACCTGCCTTGCCTAATTTTTGGGTGATGACCATACAACAGATGCTCCAAGTGCAAAACACAAGCACCTCACATCTGCCAATGGGACACGTGCGGGGCCTGAGATGTTCATCGGGCATAGTCAATTCGATGCATAGATTAGGTAAGCAACACATGAACATTGAACATAGAACATAGACCCTTGCTTGTCATTTTTTCCTCTAACTGCATTTCTTTCTAGCCCACCTAATTAATGAACCCGTTGGATTTTCTAGCTGAAGAACACTCACCATGGGAATTTATGGACAGCCCAGGTCTTGAATGTGCCATGTCGGTACATGCAGTGCATTTGTGTTTTGTAATTGAAAATGGGCCATCTGGATCAGCATTTGTGTGTGTCATAAGTGCATTCATGAGTGGTTTGTGCAGTGATCCGGGGCTTTCATGTGACACCCCCTTTTATAGATGGGGCATCACCTTGAAATTGTGCTGATTGCATAATGCTAACCATTTGATTTGTGGATGTTGTTTTTTCATCTTACCCAATGAATGTGGGCCATTTTTCACTTTTGTTGTAGCAATCTGTTGTGAGCCACTGATCTGATCATTAAATAGGAATTAGGATGGAATTTTTCTGATTTCTATGGTTTCACCCATCCATGGAACACTTTTTTCTGGTCTTTTTTTCTTCTTCTATTTCATCATTTATTTCCTTTTCTCCAAAGGCTAAATGAGTTTATATTTGTCTGATTTTTGTGGTACAACATTGGGCACCCTATAATTCCCAAAATTGGCTAGGAGAATTTTCTTTCGCACATTTTGTATGTGATACTTCCATGCAGATTCCAAGCTTGACCATAACGATTGATGGTAAATGTTTAAATTGTCAAGAATTCTGATTTTTATGGGACACATTTGTTGGCATTGACCTTGACATTTATCTTCTATAAATTTCAAGGTAGTAAAATAAAATAGACAACAGTTAAAAAAAAAACGGTCTAAAGAATCCTCCAGGGCTTGTTTATTAGACGCCTGAAAATAAGTTATTCTCATTTTAGTTGATGACAATTATGTATTAGAGATTGTGGCGTCCACCAAACAACCTGTTAGAGGTTCTTGAACTTGCTCAGCTTATAAATAGATGAATTGGCAGATTGAATTTTCTTCCTACAGTAAATCTTAGGTTAAGGAATTGATGGAAACCCATTCCAATGTCTGAAGCAACTGTAAAAAAATCTGTTCCACTTGGGACAGTTCGATATAGATAAACAAAAAGATAGTTTCAGTACTTACATATACATGATGTAGCCTATGGTTGGACTCCAAACCATCTTCCGATTTAAACTTCAATATACGTTCTCCATAGTTTGTTATTGGTCTCGATTTTTTATTTTAAATTAGATGATTTTTTAGTTATATTTGTTCTTTTGATGATCAGGTGAAAATAGATTCGGCATGGTCTTATAAATACACCATCTCCATGCAAAACATTGGCTGTCCATTGATTTGAATGTTGACAGTTTGGCATGCCAAGGTGAATGAATCAATCTGATTTTTTACCGCGACGATCTTCATGTTGTGGCCCACTTGTTCTAAGCAAGTGACATGGCAATTCACGTGTGTAGCTTTGCTATGTTTGCATGTGAATCTATTATCGAACTTTGCTAGCTCATCTTTTTCATCTTTTTTTCATTTATTTATTTTATTGTTTATCCTATGGCAGGTCTTGGTGAAGTCTGTGAAACCAATCTCTTTGCTCTTATTTCTAGTCACATTGGCTCTGTGTGGGTGGGCAATCAAACAAGCAATCAGCGTCATACAGGTACAATATCCAATTATTGAACTTTGCTAGTTAGAAAAAGAATTGGGAAATATTAAAAATGGGTTGCACTTAAATGGATATTTTCTCATTTCATTGGAAAAATAGAGAATAGAGAAGATTGAACAATCCTAACCTTTGATATAGACACCTGTTTGTTGAACTAGGACATTGGAAATTTTCTCATTTCATTGGAATAACAGAGAATAGAGAAGATTGTGTTGTTTTTGGTTTCCCATTTTAGCTAATAGTTTTCATTGGAATAATAGAGAATAGAGAATAGAGAACATTTTCTATCGCTAACGTACTCACCACACCTTTTTAGCTTCTCCTGTAATTTTTCTATCTCATAGGAGCTAAGCCATTGTTTTAAAGTTAGGATCTTCATCATGTTCTTGACATGTGCATTAATACCATTTTTGCAATTGCAAAAAGTGCAGATTGGGCTAAGGAAAGGTTCCTGCTCATTTGCTAAAGCACATGATGTTGGATTTACAGAGGCAAATGGGACTTTGGGTGATATTTGGGAAACAGTTTCAAGCAGCGATCTTTTATTGTTGTTGATTTCTAATGCTGCACAGGTTAGGAGATCATGCACCAATCTCCTAGAGATGATAGAGGAGTTAGTTCAGAGAGATGGGAAGGATGACCAATTTAATGTATTTCTGGGGCTTTAGTTAATGGATACATTTTCTTTGTTTTAAATTCATTAATGTTTTGTTACATACTGTTATTAATTGTCCTTCAAGTTTTTCAATGCAGGAAAAGAAGAAGTTGCTTACCTTGAGGAGCAATGAAGGGATTGAAGGATCCAATCCAGTACAGCCCAAGCTGCCTCAATTTAAGGAGCAGTTTACTTACCTTGATGAGCACTATTGGAAAGTTGCCCCACTTGAGAGGCAACATGCCTCTTTACTCAGGTATGTACATTGTCATTTTATGGTTGATATGCTGTTCCCATTTGGATTACCGGACCATGAAAATCAGCCATGGTGCAAGCTGGTTATTGGTGGAATGCTTGGATTTATCCAGCAACTTCTTGTTTGGAGATATTCCGTGCTCGACATCTAGGCTCAAACAGCTTGAGGAATTGTCAGTACCATTTCTGATTTATTTGGTAGATTGGTCATTTTTTGGAAATGTTTCAATGTAGGACATTGAAGAACAATCAGTAAATAGGGCCGATCCCTTCAACTCTTCATGGAACTTTGTTTGGTTTTTTTTTTTTTCCATTTTGTTTCTCTTTTTTTTATCCCTCAGCATTTCTTAAGAGAGTATAAATTCATGTGTTCATGCATTGTCCTTCCATCTCAACTTCAACTCTTCTAATCTCCAATCCAGCCCAAAATCTGATCTGATGGCAGCATTAGAAAGTTGAAGTAATTGAAGGCAATGCATTGACTGGATTTTGTGATGTCTGTAATGGTGTGAATTTTCTTTTGAATATCAGAGAAAATGACTTATGATAATAAGCTACAAAGAAGTTGGAGAAAGTTCTCGATATTTCCTTAGCTGATTCCTTATTTTTATTATTTATTTGCAAATTTACATGAGAGGCATCGATTGGATCTAGAAAATTTGACATTAACAACACAACCATTCAAGACATTAAAGCTTTTCGCTTTGGTTGCAGTTCAATATCTGAAACGGTCAATTTTGTATATTCTTACAAGAGGTGGTTGGCTTATGCTATTTTGTACTGTACTTCTGGCATCTGGACTTCTGCTCATGGCTGTTGATGGGCCTCATGAGAAGGTATTCGGTATTCCATCAGTTAATGCAAATTATTTCATACCTCTGTTTTTTGTAGTATATTACTGGTTTTTCGATGCCAACCAACATAAATGTTTGGAAACTTCATTTATTGTCTTTATTGATGGCATTAGAAATTCATCATCACTTAGTTGTGACCTTCACTCTTCCCATGGTCAGCCATATGGTTTAGAAGATCAAAGCAGTGGCTGCATGGGAAGTTTGACAAACTACTTGAAGATCGAAGTTACTTCTATTTTTGTGAAGTATATTGTTATAAATCATCAAGGATGATGAATTCATGCTGTAAACACCAGGGATTGTAAAGATTTTTCAAGTTGTTCTAAGCATTTTCTGCTATTGATTTCCTAATTTTTCATGGACACCCAGTTCTAGATTTTAAGTTAGAACAGGTTTCTAGATGCCAACCAAACAGGCCCTAAGCAAACTTCCACCATCATAACTGAACCAGCTTCGCATGGGAAGCCGAAACAGCAGGCCCCACCACTATTTTGGGCCAGTCCTATTCAAAATTCTGTAACAGCAGACCCCACCACAAATGCTGGTGATGCTGCTAGGGGCTGATTTGGTCAGTCCAAGTTGTAATTGTAGCTCTGTTCAAAGGTGGCCTTGTGTATGCTATGAACTCTGCTTTGGCGGCCCTTTTGCTAGTCAGCAGGCGGCTGCGTTAGATGTTGAAGCTGTTGATTTTGTGGATTTTCATTTTCATTTTCCTATTTTTTGAGTCCTCAAAGACATCTCTGATACTGAATTTGGAGAGTTGTCTTGCATTTTTCTTTTTCTTTTTCTTTTTTAGTCCAGTTAGCTCAAATGTCGAATTGGGAATGTTCTAGACTTTCATGGCATCGATATTGGGGTGTGTGAGGGTGAGAAGGAGAACCCTCTTTTCCATTCAATCTCTGTCATTGATTTTGCTTTTCTGATGGGTGGTTGGTAAGTTGTGTTGGAGTTGATAGAGAAACGAAAATGAGTCACTAGGACCAAACGAAAGAGAAACGAAATGAGTTGGGACAGGTAAACTGAAATTATGTTCATCGTTCAGTCATAAAAAAGTCATTGCATGCATATATACTTTTTCCTCAAGCAAACCCTGATTTAGTCCTAAACATTCATAAAAAAGTCGTTTGTGCTTGAATATTTTGTTTATGCTTGCTTAAATATGCTCGTTTGGTTGCTAATGTTCTTATCGATATGTTGTTTTGACTGGAGACCTTCTCGTTTGGTTGCTAATGTTCTTATCGATATTATGTTCAATTTTGACATAATATTCATCAATGTTTTGGGATGTAGAAATGATGACAGCACCTGCACCCATGTTCTCCAACTGAACTCAAAAGGGGTTTTGTTGTTCAAAAACTTCTATGGCTTTCTCCCTAAGAATGGCAGAAAATTTTTGTATGGCTTCTCTTCTACATGAGCTTGTGACAATAATAATCCTTTGGCATTGGCAATAACAGTATTTAATGTTGGAAAACTGAGACCTGACTTGGCGGACGATGGGACTGACTGTTGTAGTTGGGAAAGAATCAAATGCAACAATGTGACAGGCGGCTGAGTGACTGAAATTTCTCTCAACCAGACGAGGGAATGGAAGTTGGGAGAATGGTATCTGAATGCTGACTTACTTCTTTCCTGGAATTACCTGGGTGGTTGGGTTGATCATGAAGGTACCTTTATCTCCTACAATCTTAACATTCTTCCTTCCTTGATGATTTGAAACAGGGCTGCATCCATTTGGCCAAGTAAATTGAATTGCAAACATCCCATGGAACTACAGTTACGTTTGCTCTTTTGGCCTTTTATGTAATTTATTCTTTGATGGTCTTAACTATCTAACCTTTATTGATGAAATCAAGGCTACCATAGGAAAGCCAAATGATTTGAGTTGTGAATTTTTTTTTATCTAATTAAGGAGGAAATGATGGAAGTTAACTATGTTACCTTGAACTTGAAGCTAAGTAACATGAATACAAATGCTAACAGGGGAATCGAAATTTAATAATTGAAATTCGATGTGATAGTGCAGCCAAACGCACTCAACAGTGCCATTTTGGATTTGGACCGAGATGTGAAGGTATATACATGCATCTCTAAGGGTGCATTTGGAGCACTTATTAATGTACTGCAGTTATTAGTGTAATGAAGTGGAAATAGCCAAATTGAAAACTCGTTAGCATTCATATCCAGGATTTCTCGGTTCTGAGTTGTAATTCTATCAATTTCAATTTGGACTTGAAAAAACAAGCCAAAGCCAATAACTTGGTATAAGGCTTCAATGACGATGATGATGACTAGAAAAAACAAAAAAAGAGTTGTTGAGATATGAGGCCATCTCCTAGGGAAGCATTTTTAACCTTTGTAATTATTCGCTCCATCTGTTTGATGCTTAGCACAAGATGTTGTAATTATTCCTCTTCGGCATGTTGCGTTTGAGGAAATTTATTTATTTTTCTAATGAAATGTTAAGAATGGTTGAGATTTTTCCCTGTTCTAAGAAGGCCTTAAACACATGACGTCACCCGCATGCAGGTTTCAAAAGATGGTCCAGATTGAGCAAGCTAGAGCACCTTGACCTAAGTGATAACTCCTTGAACGAAAGCATTCTGCCGTATTTGGGTGCACTCTCATCCCTCAAGAGCCTTGATCTAAGTCACAATAATTTTGAAGGACGCTTCACCTCTGAAGGTAAGTCAATCAATTGTAAAGAAATTAAACCCAGATTTATAGCATCAGTTTAGATCAATATTTTGAACTTGATTGAGTGATCATGCCTCAAGTCACATGTCCAAACTTGCAATCTGGAGGTTTTGGATTTGAAATATAAGAGGTCGAATGGCCCAACTTAATTATTAATTAACAGTGTTAGACTGTGTATTTGTCTAGCAGGCTTGGAAGAACTAGTGACGATTTTTTCTATTCAGCTGGGCGTGGAGTACTTCAGATGTTTAGTTCAAGTAATGTGAATCTCTCTGCAAGTGTACGTGGGTTTTCAATTTGAACAAGTGAGGCCCATAGTTTATGATCCATGACTCATCCACATCCTCTGTGTGTGTGTGTGCACGCGTGTGAAAGTATATCTTAAATGATAAATCGATATACATCTCTTAGATGGTATTTCATATATGTACGGTCACAAATCAGGATCAATCATCATCCCTAATTGTGAATAAATGATATTATGTTATGATCTATGATCTGATTTTATGATTCGATTATTCAACTTTTTGAGAACATTGATCATAGAAATTCTCATTTGAGTTCAGAAATGCTCTATGCCAGCCTTTTCCTCAATTATGATTGTCTTTTGCCCACTAGATGTTAAATCCAGACCGTTCATCATTTATTGCGGCTCATTTGAGTCTTGGATCCAGATCATTTTAGGAGTTTTGTATTCTATAGGAGGAAGAGCTGAAGACAAAGTATGGAGGACTTCAACCCAAGTTACCTCCAATCCAAGTAACTATCGTTTCTCTTGCTTGTAAATTGGTTTCAGTGATGCTGAATGCATTTATATGCTTATCAGTTTTGGATTTCTATTTTCATTTTCAGATCAGTCCACGCTTTTACTTCGACTCTGCTGACTAAAAATTTCTCTGCTTGCTGGCTTTGCTTGTGAATGCTCTATCCAAAGAGGATCAAATGGAATTGCCTCTAGGTTTCCGATTTCATAGCATTTCTTACGAGTAGGTGGTGCTTCATTGTCTTTTGTTGTTGTTTTTCCTTTTTTGTTCTTACATTATAATACTAATACTCTTTATGTTTTATATTCTGAATTTTGCAGGTGGGCCAGTTGATGGATTTGCTAACGTATGAGGTGGAAGTAGCTATAAAGGAAAGATTAGAAATGAAGGCTAGCTTCACGTATGGTTAAGAGATTGGTTTCAATATTGGGAACAAAATAAAGCCTAGTTGCTCATTCTATGGAGAATGGTTCACTTCAATGTGTAGATTTGTAACAAATATTAAGATTATTTTTCACTAGAAATGTAAGGACTTTAAGTTTCATATATGATATAATTATGATTTGTTAGGTTTTAATTTTTTTTTTTTGTTTTAAATAATTTGGATGACTATCAGGTGCAATAGATTCAAAAATAAATTCAAACGTAATAGGTGTGCGTTCAGAAAAAATTAGCGACGGACCAAAACCGTCGCTAAAATTCCTAAATAAATGCAATCACGCTGTCGCCCATAAATTTAACGACGGACCAATATCCGTCGCTAAATCCGTCGCTTTACATAATTTAGCGACGGGCGTAATCCGTCGTTTAAAAGCGACGGACATAATCCGTCGTTTGAAATTTGCCACAGTAAACTGCGACGGCCCATGCGACGAACCAAGTCCGTCGCTAATATGAATTTGCGACGAACTTGGTCCGTCGCAAAAATGCGATTTTGGCGTAGTGTCTGCCATTGAATGTGGACCCCATGAGCCCTTGTTGCGCTAGTGAGAAGTACCTCGATCAGACAAGACCGTCCAATTGGTGTGACTTTTGGGTTGTGGACTATCAAACCGAGGGCCACTTGACGAGTGGTCAGGATTTCACAATAATTCGTAGGGTGAGATCAAAATCACTGACAGGGAAGAGAGCTTCAAAAGGCACCAAAGAGGGTCATGCTATGTACGGATTTTAAGCGTGCAAGTGGGCCCTACCGTAGATGTCCTCACCGAAAAAATCTCGCATGTGGGAGAATCCTAACCATTCAATTACTGGCAAGCAAACAAGAAAGAACCACATCAATTAGACACGTTCAACCAAAAACACGCCAACCACCGATAGATAGGCCATGGCCTTGAATCTTATTGATGGGGTGATCTCAAAAATAAAGCGGATCCAATTTTCATGCATACCACACCATAAGAAACAGTGGTGATTGATCCCTCACCATTGAAAACTTCTTGGGGAATGGTGGGGGTTCAGTCACAACTTTTTACTATGATATGGTCCACCTGAGACATGAATCTGATTCATTTTTTTAATCATGCCTTAAAATGAGTTGGAGAAACGGATGGACAGCATGGATATAAGATACATACATCAAGGATCCAACGAGGCCCTATCCTATATACACTCAGTCTAGGGCTCTCAATGGGTCAGATCTGCTCCAAGTCCGTATATCTGTAGATGGATTCGGATCGGATTTGCATCCAACTTGGATCCAAAAGGTGATATCCATATCTAATCCATTTATAAATTGTTAGATCCATTTCCAATCCAAAATCCATATAACCATCGGATTCGAATCGGATTTGGGTCCGAATCCAACCTCATTACAAATCTAAAAAAGCATGTAATATAATATATTTAATTTAGTAGAAAAATTATGCAAATCCCACTATTTACTGTGGTATGGTCGACCTAAGGGTGGCATGTCTCAATTTTGAGACATGGCTTAAAATAATCTGTAAAACAGATGGCCAGCATGCATATAACATATACAGTAAGGTGACAATGAGTCGGATCTTAATCAGACTCGGATCAAACTCGGATATGTTACTGTGAATCCAAATCCGATCCATTTAAGTAATCAGACCTATTTTAAGATCCAAATCCGCATTATACGAATTCAGAGCGAATCGCATCTCGGATTTGACCTCCATTGAGAGCCCTAACTCCGTCCATCCCTTTCTCTGGCTCATTTCAGGGCATGAGACATTAAAAATTGCAGCAGAACCGGGGAGTACACCATAGGAAATAATGATTATGGACCATTAAAATCTTCTCTTGGGCCACAAGTTTTGGATCAAGCTGATATTATGGTCCTTTCATCGAGGTCTGTGTGACCTTATCAACAGGTTGGATGGCAAATATACATTCCAGTGGCCCGCAAGAATTTTTTAATGGTTGGCATTCAATCACCACTGTTTCATATGGTGTGTGGGCCACATGAGATTTACATCTAATTCGTTTTCGGGACTATGCCCTAAGATGAGCTGTTAAAATGGATGCACCATGTGGATATAAGACACGTTCATTACAGTGGTCCCCACAGTCAAGGATCTACTAAAGCCACGTCCCGTATGAACAGAAGAGGAACATGATAAAATAAAAAATGCATGTATCACGAAATAGGCTAGAGGCAACAAAGGTCGTTTGGGGCCACAATGAGCGTGGAAATTGTAAGCGTCCGAAGGGACCACAATGATTCATTGACTCATGGCTTCTTCAAAGCTTCACGTGAAAAGATCTTTCGAGCAACTAATCACATAAAGGCCACTGTACCGGAACTCACGGCACTTTACAATCTTTCCAGCAGCATGCACATCATATGCAGGCAACTGCATTACAACTCGTGGTACCGTACAAGCTTCCCCCACAACATAACCCTTGCAGAAGACAAGCTACTGTGTTAACATAATCCCCACTGCGAAGGTGTTTATGCCTGATGTGACTGTGTTAAATCTAGCTATAGACGTCACTATTGTGTAAACTAATCCCCTCCATGAAGGTATTTACACGTGATATGCCCTCGTCGGATCTAACAACTCAAATGATGTCACATGCCATCAAGATTATAGACTTGTTTGACATCCTAACTCTAATTCAACAAAAGCTTTTTCAATAAAGGCTACTCTAATAAGCTCTTTTTGTTTAGGCTCTTATTTTAAATAAGTTGTTTGGTAAAATCACTTTTTCTAAATAAAAAAGCTATTATTTGAAATAAACACGTTTGGCAAAATATTTAAATCATGGCTTTTTAAAGAGTAGTTGATTTCATTTTAAAGATTACGAAAGCTTTATCACCAGAGCAATCCAAATGGTTGCTTTAATGAATCTCACCATAGATGGACCATGCCCCAAATGACAAAAGACTAGATGGCTATATACAATCTTCATGTTTTAAGACATTTAGGCCATATGTTGGGTATTGGATGTGTATTATCCATCATATGGAATCCACCTTTGATGTGGACTATCCATCGTGTGGGCCAAACCTTCAAAGTAGGTCATTCATCATGCAATGCCCATCTTGGATGTGAACCATTCACCATTAGGGGTCCACCTTCATGTAGGCCATCCATCATTGGCTCCACCATCAATGCTAATTATCCTTTATGTGGGGCTCCTCAATGTCTACTACCCAACACCTATCATGTAGAATCCACATTTGATGTGTCCATAGTGTGGGCCCTACCTTCGAAGTGGATTGTCCATCATTTAAGGGCCACTTTTTGATATCCACCATTCATCATGTGGGGCACACTTTCTATGTTGATCATCCATCATGTGGCCCACTTTGGATATAGGTCATCCATCATGTAAGACCTTGCATGTGGATTGTCCATTAGGTGGGCCCACTTGATATGGATCGTCTATTATGAGGGGCCACATTTTAATGTGTCCATCATGTGAAGCCCACCGTGTCCATTATGAGGGCCCACCTTGATGTGGACCATTCATTATGTGGGGCCTCACCTTCAATATGGGTCCTTCATCATGTGGGCCCACCTTTAATGTTAATTGACCATCATGTGGGCCCACCATGACCATCATCCATAATGTGGGTCCTACCTTTGATGTGGTACAACCATCAAATGGGGCCCACTTGATGTGGATGTTTCGTCATGTAGGGCCACCCTTTGATGCAGGCCATCCATCATGTGGGGCCCTTTGATGTGAACCATTCATTATGTAGCCCACCTTGATGTGGACCATACATCATGTGGGGCCCCACGTTCAAATGAGTCGGTTATCATGACGGCCCCACCTTTGATGTCCACCATCCATCATGTGGGCCCCACCTTTGTTTTGGACCATCTATCATGTGGGGCCCACTTGATGTGGATAGCCCATCATGTGAGGCCACATTTTGATCCAAGTCATCCATCATGTGGGACCCACATTTGATGTCCACCGTCCATCATGTAGGTCCCACCTTTGTTGTGAACCGCCCATCATGTGGGACCTAACCTTCAATATGAGCCATCCATCATGTGGGCCCATCTTTAATGTTAACCTTCCATCATGTGGTCCCACATTCAATGCCCACCATCCATCATATGGGTCCCCACCTTTTTGTGGACCGTCCATCGGGTAGGGCCTGCTTGATGTGTATCGTCCATCATGTGGAGCCACATTTTGATGCGGGCCACCCATCATGTGGGGCTCACCTTTGATGTAACCATGCATTATGTCGGCCCACCTTGATGTGGACCATTCATCATGCGGGGCCCAACCTTCAATATGGGTCGTTCATCATGTGGGCCTACATTGGGGAGATTGTAAAGAAAAGAGAAGAGGGCAAGATAGGAATTACTCGAAAGTTGAAGGACAAATTTGTCCAAAAATTAGCCAAAAATGTCTACTCGCTTGAGCAAAATAAACTTTTTTTTTCAAAAAGTAAACCCTTCTGCAACTTATAAAATCGGAGCTCATTTGCTACTTTTTAAAACAAGTAAGCACCCTAATTAGACTTTTACTAAATAGTCTAAAAGCTTATATTTTTATAAATAAGTCAATAAGCTCTTATTTGTAGAGATGTCAAATGCCCCCTTAATAAGAGACAAATAAAAGATCTCCACAATTGCTTTATGGCTAAATATGAATAAAATTTTATAAGTTATAAGTACCTCCAAAAGAGTAAGTTTAGCTAGCTAGTGCCATCAGACATGGCACGCATTTCGCTCACATACCGAAGTCAATTACTCACCGTAACAGCCTCATGTAACGAATAATGGGTATTGGCTGAAATACGTCATAGCTAGTAACGAATTCAGCTAATGCATCATAGCATAACATAGAAGAAGCCCAAGCAGTTGAAACCACTTAAGGAGTTAAGAAGCAACATAAACAATAATGCCAAGTGGCTAAGTTTTACGGCACACAACACACATTCGGACAAAGAAATGGATAACGATCAAAACACATGACATCACGAGAAGAATCTCATTTGTGTAGTGAGCGCAGGATGTGCATGCAATCAACGGTCTAGCCCACGACAAATAAATAGCATGCATAGCGTTGCATGACAAGCCACAACTATCTACCAGCTCAAACAATTATTTCTGCATTAAAAGACATGAAGAGTGACACGAAGATCTTTCTCTAACTACGCCTCAAAGTTATATAAATAGAAGGAAGATTAAAAATATGCAACTTAACACAATACAACTCTACAATACAACATTACTTATCTTCTCTTAGTTTATCTTAGTTTAGCTTAAGTCCGATCCATCTGCACTACTATATTGGACCAAGTTTAGCCTCAGAGCTACACTAGATCGGCTTTAGCCTTGGAGTAGTGTAATCTAGTCCATCTACACTACTACGTTGGACCGACTCAACTTAGTAGTGTAATTCCCTTCATCTATGTCCAAATCGTTGGATCAAGAAATATTATTTTCCTTTTCTTTGTAGTGTAATTCCCTCCGTCTATGCTCAAGTGGAAGATCTTAGCACTAAGACCTTGCCATTTATGTCATAGTTGCTAGATTGTTGAAGATTATCTTTTGTAAGTTTCTATTTTCTTTTTATTACTCTATATTTGACTCTTGCATTGATTTGATCAATCAATCCCTGCTATCATAGGGAGAAAAAAAAATTTACAACTGAAATGCAAAAAGAACTCATTAAAATGATGAACGCTTCCCTTCATAAATTGCCTAATTTCTTTTACAGGTAGCAGAATATATAGATGGCTGAATTTAGAGCCAAACACCTTCAACA